>JAMPIV010006313.1:0-5000 GCA_024509875.1 Oreohelix idahoensis | reverse complement strand
AAACCATCATCATTCACCAGAGTATTCTTGTCATGCATTTTATGTGATTGTCCTAGTCAAGAACAGTGTATCGTAGCGTTGAACTTATGTCGTCAATAAACCATGTTAACTGTTCTACCAGCCTTCACAGTTTACTTCACTTCACGGCAGGCTTTGATTAACATGCCTGAAGTTTACATCGTTGTGTGTTGAACTTATTTGACAGTTGTGTGGATTCGCGTTTTATTATCAGCACGATAGAAAACCATCTATGGAAACTCAGAAGAAAAGCACTATCAGTATCAGTAAAAATGGCGGCCAGTGTGGCTTGAATTGCTCAAGATTCAAAACGGGAATTACCTCACAAGTTCCACACTAGTTGAAAGTACGTGGATTCTCTAACAACTCATATCCTTTATAACGGCTACCTCAAGGTCAAGGTACATTGAACCTCAATCTCAAGTTCTACATCAGTGTATGACTACGTGGGACCTCAGCTGTTAGTCCTCATCTGGCAGAACTCAAGTATTCGAAACAGAGTATTTCGTTGTCTCAAGCGTACATCCACGGAGACGAGGCACATTGATTTTTTACCTGCACGCGAGATGAGTATAACGTGTTTTCGTTGTACACTTTATTACGTTTAGCTGTGCCTCATGTAGTTATGTCCACATTTATATTTTTTCATGTTACATGTTATATGTGTTGTATTCTTCGTGGGAGGTAGGGAGGTTGATCTGACGAACGAGATCCATCTCGAAGCCAATTCGGGCTCTTCGTCAGACGTTCTGTAGGGCTCATTTTGTAAGTTTCAATTGAGCGATAATTCCGGTACAAGGCTAGAAACCTTGCCGAAGTTCCGATCGCTAGTTGTCCCTTATAATAGTAGTTGTTTAGCTGTTTCGTCACGTTTACTTGTTGTTTTCGTAGCTATTTTTACTTGTACCTTAGTTTCATGATGTATTTTGTATGTGATTATTGTCCGTCTAACCTGACTATCATTCAGTTTTTTACAAAACCTATGTTTTTACACTGTGTTGTCTATTGTCTTGTACAAGTTTATCGCATATTTCATTGCATTTTTTGCAACAGTACTTCTTAATTTTTCCATTTTTATTTTTTTTTTTGATTTATGCGAACGTTTTCATTCGTTGATTATATCTTGTCGTGTCAGTATTGTACTGTTGTCTGTCACGTTATTGCTTTCACACCATTACATGTTATAAATTACATTATTAATTATTAATATTATTGCCTATGATATAACTTGATTTTACCGTTCTAGGACAGGAACGAAGACCACTAGTTGTAGTAACACTTTTAAGTAGTATTATTACATAATAATATTGAATAATGTCTACCTTAGACTATTTTATTAAGCAAGCTAAGGCGCTTAATATACCTCCGGAAGAGATTAGATCATTTGCTATGACAGAATATAAAGAATCTCAAAGGTTGGAATCTCAAAGATTGGATGCTGAAAAGTTACGTTTGGAAAAATTTGAAATATGAGTCTGAGGAGACTGCGAAAAAAGTGAGCTTAACTGCTGAGGAGGCTGAAAAAAAGAGGAACATTATGGCTGAGGACGAGGAGAAGAAAATGAGGTTAACCGCTGCATTAGAAGAGCAACGATTCCAGCGTGAGTCCGAACAGAAAAAAAAGAGGCTGAAGAGAAATTTAAAAGAGATGCGGCAGAAAAAGAAAGACTACTTAAAATTGAAATGGAAGTTAAACAAAAAGGAAATGCAAAATAAACAAAGGAAATGGAAATGGAAGAAAGAAGATTAATAGCTGAACAAAATACAATACGACTTCAGCTTGAGATGGAAGAGAATGATAAAAAACGACAGCATGAACTGAAATTAGCAGAGTCAGAATATGAGAGACTTAGGTTAACTCAGGAAGCTAATTCTCAGAGAACTTTTGAAAGCCAAACTTCATCCAGACATGACCATTTTTAAGGAAATTCACCTTAAATTACCAAAATTTAATCCCCCGTCTGATGACGTGATATTCTTCCTAGATAGGTTTGAGGCCACTTGTGTGTCTTATAACGTGGATAAAACACTGTATTGCACATATTTATCCAGGTTACTTACTGGGGATGCTTTAGCAGTTTATCATACCACCAGCATTGGTGAGAAAAATGATTATAATGCTCTTAGAGCCGCACTTCTGAAGAAATTTCAAATGTCAGAAGATGAATACCGATTAAGATTTCGTACATTGCTACCGCAATCAAGCAGAAATTTCAGTGATTTTCTGTCACAAATACGACTCACCCTCGAAAGATGGATCGAATTATCCAAAATTGAAAGTCGTATGAAGGTCTCTTCGATTTACTGATGCGCGATAAGGTACTATCGTCTGTAAATCCTACATTTCTCGCATTTTTACACGAACGGAAACCTTTATCAATGAAAGACTTAGAAGAACATGCAAAAAATTTTTGCACTGCTCACCCAACCATGGATCTGAGTAATGCACAGATTAAGAGTGAATTGCCTGTTGCTTTTGCAGCACAACAAAACAATGTTTCACGCAATCGTTCCTTTAGTACTGACAGGTATGTCAATAAGGGAAATAATTACAATTTTAACAATGATAACTTTTACAAAGGGAAGCAATTTCAACAATCTGCTCCATTTAATGTTTCTTGGAACCAAGCTCACAGATCGCGAGATTTTGGTAACAATAATTTTAAAAATAATCAAGGACATTATAATAAACAAAACTGGAGATCAAAATCTCAGGGTTCACAAAACAGACAATTTTTTGGAAATAAACCATTTAACCAACATCATAACGATCATTCTACAAATTATCGGACTCATCCAAATTTTAACTCAGGCAGAAACTACAATTGTGGCAATTTTAATGACAATAATCACAATCGATCGCGCCGACGAGATAGATCGTCGAGTAATACACGTAGACATTCTAATGTCGCTTTAAGTGATACACAGGCTAACATTGAACAGGGTAAAGTAGCTGAAACTCACAATGCTATGTCTTGTTCTCTTGATTGTACCCAGGTGAAAGACTGTCCAGAATGCTCGACTCTTTTCCAGCCTAAGGCGATCACGACGCTGCGTTGCGGACATACCTTGCCTAGTCTACCTGCAGTCTGTACGGCCACTGCTGCGTCAGTACACCAGGGACAGGGCTCTCTTATGTTTAACAAGGGATTTGTCAATAACATTTCATGCTCTATCCTATTTGACTCAGGTTGTAGCACTGTGGGCGTCCGGACTTCGCTGATCAACCCAAGTTGTGCCACGGGCAGGGTTGTCAAGTGTGTGACTTTCGGCGGCACAGTGGAAACATTTCCCACAGCCATTATAAAACTTCATACACCATTTTTTTTTTTCCCCTCCTCCTCCTCCCCCCCATCAGGACAGATCCAGGCTTGTCTTCTTCCTGACCCAATTTGTGTGATGTTTATACTTGGTCGCATACATGGTGTAAAAGAGTGTACACCACAGCAAATTGCTGAATGGGAAGAGCGACATATTCAAACTGCAAATGCAGTAGTGACTAGAGCGCAAGCTACTAATATGTCGCATGATACACCTATTGAACCTACAGTTCATACTACTTGTGATGATGATGCTCCTATTTCACGGGAGTTGTTTGCAACATTGCAAAAGAATGATGATTCATTAAAAAAATTTTTTCAGTATGTGAACAAAAAGAATACCAGCAACAAACTTGCAAAATCTAAACATGACTTTATACTTAAAAATGGGATTTTGGTTAGAGTAATACGGGAAAAGGATTCATCCTTATGTTATCAGATCTTAGTCCCATCCTCTATGAGATCTCGTATATTACGACATGCGCATGACTCGCAATGTGCGGGCCATATGGGTTTTTCGCGTACCAAATCCAGAGTGCTTTCGGCATTCTACTGGCCAGGCGTCCATAGGGACATCACTCTCTACTGTCAGTCTTGTTTGATATGTCAGGAAGTTAAGGTACGGGGTCCATTTCATGCGGCTCCTATTCAAGCTGCGGACATCCCGATTAGACCATTTGATAAAATGGCTATAGACATCATTGGTCTGATGCTTCCATCTGCTAGAGGGCATACGCATATTCTTACGTGCATTGATATGTGCACTCGTTGGCCTGAGGCCATCCCTCTCAAGAACACTTCATCTGCCAGTGTAGCAGAGGCATTGATGTTAATCTTCTCACGCATTGGTTTTCCACGGAAAATCCTGTCGGATCATGGGGTTCAGTTCATTTCTGAATCCATGTCTCAAGTTATGAAGACATTAGGTATAGACAGATCTCTTAGTTCTATTTATCATCCGATGTCAAATGGGTTAATTGAGCGTCTCAATAGGACACTCAAGCAGTTGTTGGGTAAGATGACCCAAGACCATCCCCAAGACTGGGATCGGGTCATACCGCGCGGCTCTGTTGCGTATCGCGAAGTACAAAATCAAGCCACGGGGTTTTTTCCCTTTTTCCCCCTCCTTTTACGCCTTCTTCCATTCCAGCTAGTGTTTTTTGGCATGCAAACCACGCGGTCCGATGTCGTTAATCCACGAACTTATTGGTTGACGAGAATATTGAAGAGGAAAACTCAATCCTCTTATGAGTATGTGATCTCTCTGAGAACAGACGAATCATAGATGCTTGTAGGACTAGCTTCCTGCATCCCATCCGAACAAGCCAAGATAAAAAGACTCGTCTATTGGCAAACTAAGTTATAGGATCGTCTCTCGACCCGCTCATACATGGTGTTGAAGAAGCTTTGGTCTTTACTTACCTGCGCATAACTATCGTCTTTTTATTTACATGGAGAGGTACTTTCTGGGTTTAAATTCTAGCAAGAATATCCGTGGTCAGACCTACAATAGTTGATCGTTTAATGGTAAACATAAAACCTTCCACATTTAACATGTTGAGGAGTTATTAATACACGTCCTGATTATTCTTTAGTCAGTGTTCCAGGTAAACTGTCGATCCTACACTCCATTCTACACTATTCTAGTTGTGTGTCAGTCAT